>JAJSOF020000009.1:19013000-19020500 GCA_025594305.2 Periplaneta americana | reverse complement strand
CTCAAAAGTCTCCAAAATAGGCACCTTTCACTATCTGAAAGTTTTGAAATTATAAATAGTACTGTGGAACAACTGAATCGTGGTAGAGGTAAAGTTGCAGATGCAGTAAGAGCTAAGGTGGACACTGTACTTTCAAAAACCCTGGATATGAAGAACTACAAAAGGTTGTTGCTGTGATGAGTGGTGAATCAACAGTGAAGATTAACTTGGACTTATCCCCAGCAGACATTGTGAAATTGAATTATGTACCAGTTACTTCTTGTGACGTCGAACGCTCTTTTTAGTCAGTATAAATCTATCCTCAGAGACAATAGAAGAAGATTCACTTTTCAGCACTTGAAAGAAATGTTTGTAACCTATTGTTATGGTAACAGACAATAAAAATTGTGTTTTGTTGAAACTACATTGGAAGATAAGGTACGTCCATTATATTTTTTGTTTAGTTTGATTAAAATGTACCAATATTTAACGTACATAGTCATTTTTTTATAAGTTTAAGTCCATATTTAATTCCATATTTTGGTAAAAATCCATATTTAATTCCATATTTTGGTAAAAATAACTACATATATATTTACATATTTCATATATTTTTAGTCCATATAAATCCGTTCCTGATAATAATAATAATAATAATAATAATAATAATAATAATAATAATAATAATAATACCCTACCCTATTGTCTTCTGACCTAGTCGCCTCATAAGTAGTGCCTTCTTGGTATCACTTGTGAGGTTCACACCTATCTTTGAACAGTTAACTAAACAGTAATAATAATAATAATAATAATAATAATAATAATAATAATAATAATAATAATAATACCCTACCCCATTGTCTTCTGACCTAGTCGCCTCATAAGTAGTGCCTTCTTGGTATCACTTGTGAGGTTCACACCTATCTTTGGACAGTTAACTAAAATAATAATAATAATAATAATAATAATAATAATAATAATAATAATAATAATAGTAATAATAATAATAATAATAATAATAATAATAATAATAATAATAATAATAATAATAATAATAATACCCTACCCCATTGTCTTCTGACCTAGTCGCCTCATAAGTAGTGCCTTCTTGGTATCACTTGTGAGGTTCACACCTATCTTTGGACAGTTAACTAAACAGTAATAATAATAATAATAATAATAATAATAATAATAATAATAATAATACCCCTACCCCATTGTCTTCTGACCTAGTCGCCTCATAAGTAGTGCCTTCTTGGTATCACTTGTGAGGTTCACACCTATCTTTGGACAGTTAACTAAACAGTAATAATAATAATAATAATAATAATAATAATAATAATAATAATAATAATAATAATACTACCCCATTGTCTTCTGACCTAGTCGCCTCATAAGTAGTGCCTTCTTGGTATCACTTGTGAGGTTCAGACCTGTCTTTGGACAGTTAACTAAACAGTAATAATAATAATAATAATAATAATAATAATAATAATAATAATAATAATAATAATAATAATAATAATAATAATAATACCCTACCCCATTGTCTTCTGACCTAGTCGCCTCATAAGTAGTGCCTTCTTGGTATCACTTGTGAGGTTCACCTATCTTTGGACAGTTAACTAAACAGTAATAATAATAATAATAATAATAATAATAATAATAATAATAATAATAATAATAATAATACCCTACCCCATTGTCTTCTGACCTAGTCGCCTCATAAGTAGTGCCTTCTTGGTATCACTTGTGAGGTTCACACCTATCTTTGGACAGTTAACTAAACAGTAATAATAATAATAATAATAATAATAATAATAATAATAATAATAATAATAATAATACCCTACCCCATTGTCTTCTGACCTAGTCGCCTCATGAGTGGTGCCTTCTTGGTATCACTTGTGAGGTTCAGACCTGTCTTTGGACAGTTAACTAAACAGTAATAATAATAATAATAATAATAATAATAATAATAATAATAATAATAATAATACCCTACCCCATTGTCTTCTGACATAGTCGCCTCATAAGTGGTGCCTTCTTGGTATCACTTGTGAGGTTCAGACCTGTCTTTGGACAGTTAACTAAACAGTAATAATAATAATAATAATAATAATAATAATAATAATAATAATAATAATAATAAAATAAAATTTTCGCAAGATTTCGATGTTTCTATTGGAAATGTAATTCTCAACATCTTATTTCACAATCGTTGAATAAGCTTGGTAATTCAGTAAGAGTAATTGAATAAATGAACAACATGGGAGTCTAAAGAAAATTCATGTGTATTGGAAAGAGAGGAGGCTGTTCAGTAATCTTTATTTAAAACGAGTCAAAGTTAGGATAGGAGAAGAAATGTCAGAAGGAAGCGAAATAAGAGGACAGTCAAGGATGCCCTTTATCACCTACCTTGTTCAGCATCTACTTGAAGGATTTAGTGAAGAACTGTTTTCAGAACATGGGAGGAGTGATAGTAGGAGAAAGAAAAATAAAGTGCATAAGATTTGCTGATGATAGCATTGTTAGCAGAATAGGAGATGATACTAAGGGATATGCTACTGGAGCTAAATGACATCTGTGAGCAACAAGGAATGAAGATAAATGGAAACAAGACGAAGACCATGTTCATAGGAAGAAAAATACAGAAGGTGAACTTGCGAATTCGAAATGAGGCAGTAGAGCAAGTGGACAGCTTCAAATACTTGGGGTGTACTGTAAGCAGTAACATGAGCTGCTGCCAGGAAGTCAAAAGGAGGATAGCAATTGGCAGAGAAGCTTTTAATAGAAAAAGGAACATCTTGTGCTGACCTCTGGAGAAAGAACTAAGGAAGAAAGTAATGAAGTGCTTTGTGTGGAGTGTGGCGTTGTATGGGGTAGAAACATGGACATTACGATGAAGTGAAAAGAAAGACTAGAAATATTTGAAATGTGGATATAGAGAAGAATGGAGCGTGTTGGAAAGAGTGGGTGCAGAAAGAATGGTGCTGAAACTGATCAGAAAGAGGAAAAAGAATTGGCTGGGTCACTGGTTGAGAAGAAACTGCCTACTGAAGGATGCACTGGAATGAATAGTGAACGGGAGAAGAGTTCGGGGCAGAAGAAGATATCAGGTAGACGACATTAAGACATTTGGGATAGGCAGAGATAAAGGGAAAGGCAGAAAATAGGAAAGATTAGAGAATGCTGGGTTTGCAGTGAAAGACTGTCCTTGGACAGAATACTATGAATGACTGAGTTGACAGATTTTACTCTACATTTTTTTATTTAGCAGTTGTCCACTTTATTTATGAAACAAAAACAATTAGCCAATTTCAACGAAACAGTTTTAACAGCATTGAATCCGGTCTATTACAGTACCCCAAGTAAGAAATAACAGCGGGGGTTCATTCAAACGAAGGACAATGACATACCGGTGAGTACCTACGCTACAGATCCTGTACGGACGGGCAGTGGAAATGTTCCGGAGGAGCAGCAGCATAGTGGAGTGGATTAAGAGGGGGAAGAAAGCGAATTTCTTGAAACAAGTTACACAAGACTGTAAAGTCCAGGAAGATCTTCCGCCAGACACCTTCTTCATTTAACGATCATATAAATTAACTCTTTCACAAGCAGTAAAATTACCAGACGACGATAATGGAGCAATGGTACAACGAAAATAGCGGAGAGAATATGTATGTCTGTCTCCATCACCACAAACCTCACAGGATCAGCAGGAATGGTAAACATAAGCCGAAGTCTCTTCGAGTATAGCCCGTTCTATCAGGCCTACATCTGGCAGCTCATACGTTTCACCAGTTTCTCACTAGGAGGTGTGCGTTGGCAATTTAAGCTTCTGCCAGTAAAGTCTAACTGTTAATAGCAATTATTTAAAATAACTATTTCTTCTGCTACAACGGACATTTTTCTTATCAGGACTTAAAAGGAATGAAGTAATTGATGTTTACTTACTTACGTACTTACAAATGTCTTTTAAGGAATCTGCAGGTTCATTGCCGCCCTCACATAAGCCCGGCATCGGTGCAAGATTAATGCAGTCCCTACCGTCACATCCCACCTCCCTCAAATCCATTTTAATATTATCGTTCTATCTACGTCTCGGCCTCCTCAAAGATCTATTTCCTTCCATCTCCCAACTAACATTCTTTACGCATTTCTGGATTCGCCCTTACGTGCTACATGCTCTGCCCATCTCAAACGTCTGAATTTAATGTTCCTAATTATGTCAGGTGAAGAATACAATGCGTGCAGTTCTGCGTTGTGTAACTTTCTCCATTCTCCTGTAACTTCATCCCTCTTAGCCCAAACTATTTTCCTAAGAACCTTATTCTCAAACATCCTTAATCTCTGTTTCTTTCTCAAAGTGAGAGTCCAAGTCTCACAACCATACAGAACAACCGGTAATATAACTGTTTTATAAATTCTAACTTTCAGATTTTTTGACAGCAGATCAGATGATAAAAGCATCCCTACCGAATGATAACAGGCATTTCCCATATTTATTCTGCGTTTAATTTCCTCCCGAGTGCCCTTTATATTTTTACTGTTGCTCCAAGATATTTGAATTTTTCCATCTCTTCGAAGGATAAATGTCCAATTTTTATATTTCCATTTCGTACAATATTCTGGTCACGAGACATAATCATATACTTTGTATTTTCGGGATTTACTTCCAAACCTATCGCTTTACTTGCTTCAAGTAAAATTTGCGTGTTTTCCCTAATCGTTCGTGCATTTTCTCCTAACATATTCACGTCATCCGCATAGACAAGAAGCTGATGTAACCCGTTCAATTCCAAACCCTGTCTGTTATCCTGAACTTTCCTAATGGCATATTCTAGAGCGAAGTTAAAAAGTAAAGATGATAGTGCATCTCCTTGCTTTTGCCCGCAGTGAATTGGAAAAACATCAGATAGAAACTTACCTATACGGACTCTGCTGTAAGTTTCACTGAGACACATTTTAATTAATCGAACGAGTTTCTTGAAAATACCAATTGATGTTTAGATTATCAAAAACAATAAATTTTAGTTTATTACTCCGTGTATAAAACGGTTTTTACATTACATATTTTACATGTAAATTACACGTAAAATACGTACAGGTAATTTACTCGCCCAACCCTGGTTGTATGTAATCAAACTCGAGTTTTTTTATTTACAATACTTGTAACTGTAAATAGCTGAAGAAGCGAAGAGCGTTCCTGCATCGGACGTTTTCGCTCGAGCGCCAAGTAGTTCATAGCATAATCCGATAGGTAGCGCACATGCATGATGGGTAAAATTGTCACGGGCGATAAAATCTCGAACGGTATAAGCCGAGCGTTAGACATTCGTTCTTGTTACAGTGATGAACTGTGTAGTAACATCATAGGTGTTTATCATTTCAAAAATTTGCAGTGTTTAACTAACCGCTCCATAGTACAACTACAAAACTTGCTTTAAATAATGTAATATAAATGTTGTAGGTAAATGTTTTTTTTTGTTTTTTGTTTTGTTTTGTTTTTTTTTTTTTCTTCCACGCAGGAGTGATTTTGTTTTTGCCACATCTGTTTGATGTTATTGGATGTAAATGTAATTATTATAAACGGAGAACACAATCACGATAATGCAAGAACTGTATAAAGTTTTCTAGTAGTAGTAGTAGTAATAATAATAATAGTAGTAGTAGTAATAGTAATAATAATAATAATAATAATAATAATAATAATAATAATCTCTAATAATTAGTGTATCAATCTTTGCGTCTGTAACAGTTGTGCAGCATGATTATTCGTTTTTTTATTTTATTTTAGTAGGTTATTTTACGACGCTTTATCAACAGCTTAGGTTATTTAGCGTCTGAATGAGATGGTGATAATGCCAGTGAAATGAGACCGGGGTCCAACACCGAAAGTTGCTCATATTGGGTTGAGGGAAACCCCGGAAAAAACTTCAGCCAGGTAACTTGTTCCGACCGGGAATCAAACCCGGGCCACCTGGTTTCGCGGCTAGACGCGCTAACCATTACTCCATAGGTGTGGACGAAGATGATTATTTGTTTTATTATATTTTATGTGACATTATCTCTGTACTAATATTGTTATTAATCTACTGCTATATCAATAATATTTTGTAAAACGTTTCTACATTGTCGCAGTATATAGGCGGGACACTATGTACGGACCTATCATATTATATATGTGGTAAATAAAATATTGAATAATTATTAATTAGCAATAATAACTGTATATCGAAGTTTTTCATACTATTTTATTTATACCTTCATGTTCCTGTTTTGGTTCGTTCCATTAAACGTTTGTCATAAACGCAGAAAATAAAGTCTTATTTTTACCGTGTGAGCAAAACATGTGTGTATCTTATCTGTCGCCTTCCATACAAGATAAGACATGTCGGTGAGATGACCTTGTACTGTGCTTCTATTTATTACGAGCGTATCATGACCGATCGTATCTCACTCGAGAGTGCGACACTCGACCGAGTTCAAGCGAGCGATTTAACTCCAATGCAGCACTCTGGTTCCTGTACACAATTAGTATTGAGCTTGTGTTACATTAATAGCTGAACAACTGTAGGACGTTATTATGTTAAATATCTTGTTAATAAAATCAATAAAGGAATTTTCATGTTACGAATCCTCAGACAAACATTATGTTACAATTCTTTACTTACAGTTTATTATGCCCATATTTACAGTCACTTAAGTTACGGAACGCTTTTGTGGGGCAACCATACTTCGGTTTCTAAGTTGTTCATCCTTCAAAAGAGAGCAGTGAGAATTATTTGTGGTGTCTCTTCTAGAACTCATTGTAAACCACTTTTTGTACAACTAGGAATACTTACGTTGCCGTCAATGTTTGTTCTCGATTGCCTTCTGTATGTTAAGCGTAATATGCATAATCTTCCTACTTGTTCATCCATTCATAATTATTCTACCGGTTCCAGACTTGACATATATTTCACCAAGTACAAATATAGTACTACAAGCAATAGTTTTATTTCCATGTCTTATAAACTTTATAACTCTTTACCATTGCATATAAGAAAAACGTCATATTTTACTTTCAGAAGGATGGTGAGAAGGACTTTGATGGCAAATCCACTCTACAGTGTCAATGATTTTAGCAATATTACGTTTAGATACTATTTGTTTTAACCTTATGTAATTGACAAATCTGTACATTTTAACCTGATTTTATACTATTTTCTTTTAAAACTTTTAACCTGTTTTTTGTGAATGTCTGGTGATTGTATTTTTATTTTTTTATTCTTACATTTTATTCATATTGTAGTAGCCATGTATTATATGTATCTACTCTGACGTTGTCTATGGCTATAAATCGCTGGACGACATTAAATTCATCTATCTATCTATCTATCTATCTATCTATCTATCTATCTATCTATCTATCTATCTATCTATCTATCTATCTATCTATCTATCTATCTATCTATCTATCTATCTATCTATCTCTATCTATCTATCTATCTATCTATCTATCTATCTATCTATCTA